>JARLTB010000113.1:13897500-13925000 GCA_030141615.1 Unio pictorum
AAAGTCAAATGTAAACAATGATTAAACGTTTTTAATAATGAATATATATTAAATATATTCTACACTAAAGTACATACAATCAAGAAATAAATCAGGATGGATTTTTACATGCAGCCCATAACACATGTGTCTTATACATTAACATATCATCCAGCCAGTGTGATTTCAAATAAATTACTGTAAAAAAGTGCGCATCATGACAGAAGGTAATCTACGACGTATTCGGCGTTATACATACAGAGTTTTCCTATTTGATCTACATTCATGATTTTAACCTGTATCTCTGTTTCTGATAACTATTTGTAAATAACATCTCCATTCCTTAATCAGGTATGAATAAAGAGAACGTTATTCTGGCTGAGTGTAAAGAATGGAATGTTGATATATATATATATATATATATATATATATATATATATATATATATATATATATATATATATATATATATATATATATATATATATATATATATTTCTACAGAGAGACAGACAGACAGAGACATACATATATAGATAGATGGATGGATGGATGGATAGATAGATAGATAAATAGATAGATAGATAGATAGATAGATAGATAGATAGATAGATAGATAGATAGATAGATAGATAGATAGATAGATAGATAGATATTGGTTCATTTGTAGCCATTTCTGATGAATGTCGGTATGTTCTTCTCTGAAATATCTTAGCATATTCTCTCAATTTGACTTGACAAGAAGGTATTTGAAATACTTACTAGTGACAAGAACACATGTAGTCTCTTTCACATCGGACTTCTCCTTTATTGTATAATTTCCACTGTCATTAAACATGACATTTAGTAACAGAAAACTCAGCTGACCATTGCTATTTACGACTCTCTCTATTCGGCCAGTATAATTACTGTTGACAGAAATGTTCTCGTTTTGGCCGTTCATGTAGAGTAAAATGTTAGTGAAATGTCGATCACTTGTGTAACCATAGAAGTCGATTTCCAAATGTGTTTCTCCTTCACTTTTAGGCATATTAATATAAATAGTTCCATTATGTCCCTGCGCAATTATCGTCGGATTCCAAACTGTAATGATAAATAATGGAATTTTTAAGATATTACAAAATATTTATGTATTACACTTGTACATAATAAGTCTTTACGTTAAGTAACTTAGATATGCAGCTATTTATATTCATAAATTATTACCTTGGAATATTGTTTGTACATACATACATACATACATACATACATACATACATACATACATACATACATACATACATACATACATACATACATACATACATACATACATTCATACAAACATACACACAAACACCCGTCCATCCATCCATCCATCCATCCATCCATCCATCCATCCATCCATACATACATACATACATACATACATACATACATACATACATACATACATACATACATACATACATACATACATCATAATTAGTTCTCATTCATATTGCCCTGCAAAGTGGTTCTCTCTTTCTGTAGGAACGTATAGCAGCGATGAAGTATGGATACAAATTTCCTTTAAGCATGAATGCATGCAAATTGTTTTAAAAAATATCTTCTTTGGATTATTAAATTCATTTAATTTGTCATCAACATTTGGGCATATGGTTACTTGACGGACCATCGAATGAGGGTTACATAAGTTTGTAAATTAAATAAATATTTGTCAGTATTAATATAAACTGTATGGTTATGTTGCATTAGTCTACATTTCGAGCTTTTGAGTTAACTTATAGTCCCAGTCAAAACTACATTAAAATACGATTTCAATATTATATTAATATTTATCTTGCCAATATCAATGATAATGTTTAGGAATCAATTATAGCATAACTAACTTATAATAATTAATGCTAAGCAACTCCATTTGTAAAAATACATGTACCATAACATATTGAATTTTAAACCATGATGTATCTTTCATTTATCCTATATTTTATGCCTTCGATATTTCTTTCGTCAATGCTAGATACGTCTTGTTCTCCGAATTCTGTCAAGGTATGACTATTTCATAAAACAATCGACTTCTGTCAGATCTATCATTCAAATCACTTGTACCAAGAGCATCAGCACACAATATCAGGAAAAGCTATATCCTGTTAACAACATCCATATATTGCACTAAATGTTTTCTATCTTCAATTCAGGCTTAACTCGCGATTGTCTAAGCCATGATATATGCTATAGGTCAATATGAAAAATGAGTATGACAACAACTAACGTGTACATTATTCCGGGCTGTTACTTCAACGTATATTGTACACTCTTCCACTTCAGTATCACGTGCTGTTAAAATGTGTGGATTCTACGGCTCTATTGGACATCTCTCTCTAAACCCATTATTGTCTTTATGTATCAGAGAGCCCGATAACGTCTAAAGAGTAAATCTTAATTGAAGCACTAGTAGTAGTTTTGGAAATGGTGATATATATATATATATATATATATATATATATATATATATATATATATATATATATATATATATATATATATATATATATATATATATATATATATATAATGTATATATATATGAAGTTTGACAGGTAAAAGAAACAACGATTTTGTTTTAGTGTGATCTGATATTTTGGTCATTACTAAGCAAAGTCCAAAGTAGAAGGAATACAGAAGTTCAGATAAGGATACAACCAATGAATAGGTTATTACTCAGCCTGGTACCATGATCCCTAAGTTTCTTTAATCACCGTGTACCATATCCTCTCCACTATGATTCTTGGAAACCAATCAATGCAGGTGTTGTTCATAGCAGGTTCATTTAAGTAATTTGGATTGTTCATTCACAGTAAGGAATACGCATGTGTTAGGTTAGGGTGTGTGTGAGATGGAATGTAAACACTTTTCACATTAGATCTATTAGCAATATTTATAATATCGATCACGTTTCTATTTTTCAAGTCTTTAGTATTGTATGTATACAATACAAAATCTTTAGTATTGTATGTATCTTGCTGAGAACATAAGATATGGTTGCGAGTGCACGTGATTTGGATTTCTAACATTCATGTAATACCTTTTCAGACACGATGCTACGATGTCTACAAAGTGGCACTTTATATTAATATCTATCATTGTGGCATCATGCCGAAGACATGTAACTTGATGTTACACCCAGTCATATTATCCTGACATCAGGCATAGCAGTTCTAACACTAATCTTATAATGCTGAGTGCCTAGCGAGGTAGATATTAGTACCAGTTTTGTAAAGTTTTAATACGAATTAAATGAGGTTTAAATCCGCAACACCCAGCATCCCCAGCTGTCACTATGCCTCATTTGGTTGCACAATGAAGTAATAATAATTTTTTAAGTGTTTTCATTGTGTGTGTGTGTGTGTGTGTGTGAGAGAGAGAGAGAGAGAGAGAGAGAGAGAGAGAGAGAGAGAGAGAGAGAGAATAAAATAGTTCTCCAATTATTAGAAATTGGAGTTATACCTTGTTGATCATGACATTCTCGAGAACGTTGCCTAAATTATGTACATTATTATTAAGAAACGGGACAAAGAAATATCTGTCGTCTAATTACGCATTGCAGTATACAAAAGGCTTGGCTTCAACACAAACTGTTTCTAAGGAACAAGACAGTTAGTAATCTTTACATAGACAATAGATGACTATTAACGATCAAGTCTGTCATCGATACAAAGCAACAGGCAATTGTCATGAAAAGTAATATCTGCATTTGTGCTTTCATAATACTATAAAGGCATGACTATTATATAAAATATTAGAAATTTATATCAGATTGGTTTTTTTTACCTACCTTTAGCATGAACGTTTCTAAAGAATATGAGGAGAAGCGACATCCTGGTCGCAACATCCATGATTTTCCACTTAATGTGCAGTGATTTGTATGCAGGCATGACTCACGATTGTCTACATCATCGTAATGGGAAATAATGAGTATGACAGAACATAATGCGTTATTCCACTGCAGTATCACAAGCAGATATGATATTTGTATCGTATCGTTCAACAGGAAATCTGTCTCTAAACCCATTATCCGCTCGTATGTTATTTGTTTTATAAGCCGTTGGTATGACTCGGCCTGGAGTTTAATGAAGGAGTGTTTGTCTTAATTTTAGGTAACATAATCCAGTGTGTGTGTGTGTGTGTGTGTGTGTGTGTGTGTGTGTGTGTGCGAGGTGTGCGAGTTTGTATGTGTGTAGAGAGAGAGAGAATATAAACTCAGTTGCAATTAACAGTATTAAGTTTTCTTCATTTTCTAAGCATCACATTATAGATACATTTGCCTTAATAACATACATTAGAATAAGGAACAGCAACAAACAAATATATATCGTTCCTATAAGTGATTCCTGGAAATAAACGGCTTAATCTTCATATCAAACATGTTTATATGGAACAAGAAAGTTGTTAATAGTACATCCGAAAATGGACTCACAGATCAATAGTTTTTTCCCTTTGAAACAGATTTGTGATTGATCATAATCAATATTTGTTTTCGATTAAAGTTTGCTTATTCCCGAAACTAATCAACACCGAGATTATCTAGAATTCAGAGAAATAAACGTGGCATTATTTGACATTTTTAATAAACATAAGATTGTGGTACGCACTGGTTGTCATTCTAATTTTATGTTATTTACATATACGTGATACGTGTGATAGGAAACGCATTCAAAAAAGGATGATTGAGATTTTAAATGGGGCTGGCAATAAAAACCCCTTTAGGACTGGTACATTGTTTATATTACACTTTACTGACTCCATTTTTGTGGAACATATTCGTGACATAAAATAATATCAATGTGATTTAATTCAGATATCCTCTGTTGTACATGAAGATCTGAAAGCGACAGCGCATGGGTCATATTCTTGTAAGCAGCGTTATTACCAAAGTCCCTTATTTTATCAGTCAATCAGGTAGAGTCTTATATCTTCAAGTCTGGAGAACGAATACTGTAGATGAAGAGCTTAAATGTGTACCGAACGATTTGATTCTCTTTTAGATGTGTAAAAGCTGCATTTCGTTGGCTAATTCAAAGGTCAACATGACATGACCTTTATGCGGTCGTCGTAAGGTCTTCACGTACGACAGACGAGATCTCATTTTAATCAGATTGGAATGAAGATACAACTATCAACAGCTAACAATGGATGCCAGGCTAAGGCAGGAAGTATCAAGATAATAATAAATTTAAACGTCGTATGTAAAAAAAAATATTTAAACGTAGAAGATACAATTTTTTTAAAGCATTTTTATGTTTATAGCTATTGTCTTACAAAGCTTGACGTGTATATTAATTTGACACACATGTGTATAGCTTCTGTGCGAATATTCATACAAAAGTGACATATAAAGGGTTAATCACTAACATTCTTGCGTGGGTTGAGTTATGAGCTATTTCAGATTTCAATCTATTCTGCATTATTCCACAAATAAGATTGAGCATGCACCGAAAGTAAATTATGTTGTTCCAATAGTATAACAAATATATTTCCACTCATGAAAATGATTTTCTTCACCCATTCAGTTAAATATCCGTTACACACCCTCTTAAGGAAATCTTTACAAAGTTTAATATTTTCTACGTAAACATATCATTTACATTTGTAGACGGTATTTTAGTACGATTTTGTACAAGATTATTCTACTTAAAAATATGTTGAAATTAATGTGCAAGACTACCAACAAAAATGTTTATGTTTAGATAATTTATTTGTAAACAAAATGCCTATAGTGTAGACAAATATTGAATATAAATGATCGACCTTTGTCAGTACAAGCAAAATATCACCCATCTTGTGTTGCCAATCTATTTCTGGAAACTGAATGAGAACTTTCAACACGATGGGTAAACGTAGTACTGGGATTATATGCTTTGATGGAGGATGGGCTAGTGTCATGAACTATTAATAAAAACGTAATTGATTCCCAAAGCTGTGCCACCAATAAGCGACCTGCAAACGGAAATAAATGTAGCAGGGTCGTGAAAATGTATCTTCGTTCCCTCAGAAATAATGTCTTGTTGAAATATTAAATTTTAGGGTGCTATTTTCTGTGTTAGAATTATGAAATAGGTTTCGAAACAAAATTTTGTTCAATTCATAAAGAAATAAGAGTTGGGAATCTAGCTATTTAAAATCAGCTGTACATCGGAAGGTGTCAAGCATTGTGACCATTTTACTCTGTTCTAATGTTCATAATGATTGAAACTATTAGCCGAACTTCCAATTTTCACAAAGAAATGTGCGCGTCACAATTTATTTTGTATGGATGCCGAACAAAACAATTGCCATACATACAAAATCAAAGAAGTTAAAGCTTCATTTCCAGTTTCAACGCATCTTTCGAGTGTCATACATTCAAGATGAATATCAATACTGTTTTAATTCAATTATATCTTCCACTGAGGTAAAGATTGCATGGATTTTTGCACTGCAATTTATCTTTCCAAGTGATTGTGTTTATGCATGTTTCGTTACTGATAAGATATACAATATCGTGCAAGTCCGGCTTTTTTTCTTAAACACTATCGACACGTAATGACTGATTATAGGAACCGGCGAATTATATTCTTTCTACTTTCGTTTCATCATATCAATAGCATGATATTATCCTTCTGCTTTCATTTGAGTTCCATTTTATTTTGGACTATATATCTCCCTTCTTTATCAAACGGGCTTGAAAAAAGAGGGTTTGCTCTATTTGTTTTCATTTTTTGTTGAACAAACACACGCACACGCACACGCACACACACACACAATCGCTCTGGTAGCCTAGTGGTTAAAGCGTCCGCCGCGGAAGCGGGAGGTCGTCTGCTTGTTTCGCGGTCGAGTCATACCAAAGAATAACACAAATGGTACTAACAGCAGCCTCGCTTGACGCTCAGCATTATGAAGTTAGTGATATGTCTGGTCGGCTTGGTATTAGGATAATGTGACTGGGTGGGACATTATGCTAAATGTCTGCGGCATGATGCCCCCGTGCTAGACATCACCATAATCTGCCTCACTGCAGTAATCGTAGCAAAATGACTGAAATTTTTTTAAAGCGACGTTACAAATCCAAAACAAACAAACAAACACACAGACACATTTTTCTAAAACTGTATATAAAACTCGTACGAGTGTATAATTTTTTTAAACTCATGCCAACTGAATTCTGATTTATACGGTTGAGTCGGTACACTTTACATTTCTAAGCTTATATACATGCTGAATCACCGACATGCATCAGCACATAAACGGCGAGTAATACAAGTAGTTATTACGATTCGATGAAAGAATTCATATATATAAGCAGAGAGAGACAAAGAGAGAGACAGAGCTGACATGCAGCATATCTGTACAGTATTATTTAGATTAAATTCGTATATTCGTTCCAGGACACCTATGCTAAAACGTTTAGCAAATTTCACTGGTTTACACGTCTTTACCTACATTGCTTTCATGATCCACTGAATTGACTGAATACACGCAGCATTATTATTTTTTTTAAATCAAGAAACAGCAATAACGTTCGGTTTCATTCTAGTAACTTTAAAAATATTTTTCATTAATTTGCACTTCTAAATTTTGGATGAAGTCCTAACGATGGTATGTGGTGTATTCTGATTTTCAGTCCTCTCTGGATTAAATCTTGCATGTGTTGCTATGAAAACTAATATCGGTATATATTTTATGTTAGGCAATTAATTTCTGTACTTTCCAACAGTATATTGGACAATTAACTGAAGCTTACAACCATAATTATTTGTTCGCACTCAACCGTCAACATACTTCAATAACCCTAAGTCTATGAAATAGGAGTTAAGATATACGTCATTGCCTGGTAAGTAAGATACATGTCAAATGTTTGAATTTTTAAACAACCTCGTCTTGAAGTAAATCAAGATAGATGTTCAGGCATATACACATAAAATCTTTCTTTCAACATTCTCTGTACGTACATAACAACATACACACGTACGTACCTACGTACTTATCAACACACATCCATAGATATATAAATACATACGTATATACATACATAATCATCAGGGTAAAGTGTCCATTTTGCAATTATAATTTTATAAATGATGAGTATTTTCTGGATGAGAAAGAAGTATTGATTGCAGAAGTTAGTGAAGGCTTCTTTGAATGTAAGCTCTCAAGCATCACTGAGGTCAGAGTTTAACTGAGTTCGCATGATTTTAGGGCATACTGATTGCAATGATTTGTGGTGCTTTTGATCGCAAGGCCAATAACTGTTTGTCAGTGTAGACACTTCCCTCATGTTCTCCACTGAGACGGAAAGAACGTTTCCTGAAATTGATTCGTGCATTTAATTATGCTGCTTTTTCCATATATCAAATGCTGTTAAAGTGTGCTGTGTAGTTTCTGTGTTACAACTGTGTGGTGATAATGAGTCAATTGAAATTTTGTTGTCATGCTTATCTGTAATGAATTGAACTTTATCATGGATGGAATTGCCAATGTGTCCTGAAAGTCGACCATAGAGAGGGTTGCTGAAAGTGGTGTACTTTCATTGCTTGTTATAAGCATGATATATAAACACGTTGTTCCATAACTTCATTTTGATAATTATTGTCTATACTACGGTTTGATATGTGATATTGGATGCAGTCTGGTTCCTTGCTTCAGTGTCATATAAGGTGAAAAACCAAATTTTAATTTTCTATTATGTCCATACGAAATAGCATTATTACAAAATAATTTTGAGATTAAGAATGTAGAAATGAAACATTAACAAGTAATATTATGGCATATAAGTAGATTTTGGACTGGTGGTAAAACATGCAGTAACAGCTAATGGTTTTGAAGATCACAACTGGCACTGAATTATTATGTTGGAACATCACCAGAGTGCGATGCACACACCTACTCAACAAGGTCCTTAGAAACTCTTAATTTAGCCACATGTATCTATTCTCATTTATGCCGTTTAGTTGCTATACGTTTGACAGGTGATATAGTTAGGTGACATTGCTTAATATTTGCTTGAAGGCCAGTAATCTGTTCCCCATTTTCGTCGCTTGCAATTGTCCGCATCCTTATTCCATTATACAACTAAATTTATCTATATTTCTTTCACAATCAGTCCACATTTGTTACTGTATCATTTAAAATTAATCGCATCCCATGCAATAGATTGGTAAGATGAATGAGCTAATGAACCGCATATTGTTTGGAAAGGTTGGGAAGCTAAATATCTACAAATTATCACAGACACAGGAGAAGGTTTTACTTTGTAACGGGTATTCAGCCTGTTATACCTGTTTGCCGTAAATATTTTTAGTATTTAATTTCGAAAGTCGCACGTTTATAATTTACTACAGAAGATACAGTGTGTAAGACATTGATGAAGGTAAATTATTTTTGAGGATATTAAATACCCAAAGAGAATTACAGATGACGGGGATTAAACAAGATGGACGATAACTAACTTAATGGCCAAAAGTGTTTATGGTTTGGCAAGAAAATATGTAGAGCAAATTATTTCGACTCAGAAACATATTAAAAAGTGAACTTCCTTTTTATTCATAATAATGAACTGAAAATGTTTTAAAACTGAAGGGAGTGTGTCTAGATTTGTAACTATTTCATCACGTTATTCAATTGCGACTACCGCCAAGCAATACTGAACTAGGGACTGGATATATACTTTTAAAATGGATGCTTGAATCTTATCACCTGCTATATCATATTCGATATTGCTTTATCATAGAATTTCTGAATGTGTTTCATTAGAGTGGGAAATAAAATCAAATATCAAAAGCAATGATCAATGTATTATCGTTATTTTGCAACAATTGAATGTAAAATTTCAACTTTCATTGATTCAAGAATATATTATCACATATTAATACAAATTACTTGTACTTGGTATATTTATTACATTAAACAAATCATGTTTTCACGCTTAATTTCCTATAATACTTATTAACGTTTCCAACAAAAGTACTATAATACTTTATTTCAAGCAGAAAAAAAAAACAATTTTATTCAATTCACTAATTAGTTTTATTTTCTGTCTATCATTTTCTATATCGGAACTGTAGAAATAGAGGTCAAATTTGTCATATTTGCTAAGGTGGAAACAATATGGTGCTACTTTCTGAATGAAAAGAAACAAATAAGAAAACTATCACGAGAACACGTTACAGATTAAAATAACGCAGTAAATTCTTGCTTTTTATCAATCTGAGAATTTGAAAAGACTGTCCTACATATGTATTGCATCATACATATAAGCGTGAAAATAATGTTATTATTATTATTGCGATGTTCCAATTCACCGATGAAATAGTCATGGTTGACATCAGTAACCTAGTGACCCATTCAGTTGAAGTGATATACTTTTCAATAATTGTTTCCTGCAACCCATGATACTCATTGATATAGGGAGCATCATTAACAACAAAACACACTGAGGTCGATACATCTGACCTAAAGGTCTCTATGTGCATGAAAGAGCATTGTCATTTCTTGGCGTACAGCAATACAAAATCTTATGGAAACTGTAAAAATATAAGGATTAAAAATATTGGTGCTCATAGTATAAACAAACAATTTAATTTGCAAGAATTAATTATTATATTTATTGTCGTGCATCGATTACAGAAGTAACACTGTGTCATACTATTGAATTGATCACCAAAGCGATGAATACAAATTGCTGCATCTTCCTTGCTTTCACAATTCAAAGGGATTTGGACACACGTGTCATTTTTCCATTCTTTTTGTCGAGAATCTTTCGAGAATGCATAATTGTACTTGTTCAAATAAATTCAATTGTATTCAGAAAACTGAGATGTCATGTGATTTTTTGTAAAGTTAAGATTTTCAGTGCTTGAAATACTATCACA
Organism: Unio pictorum; assembly: GCA_030141615.1. Taxonomy (NCBI): domain Eukaryota; kingdom Metazoa; phylum Mollusca; class Bivalvia; order Unionida; family Unionidae; genus Unio; species Unio pictorum. Next base: position 13,908,369 of record JARLTB010000113.1, read on the forward strand.
TTTTGTTAACAGTATTTTGATTAACGTGTCGAAAAATTAAACGATTTATTGTTGCAGTTACGTCAGCAAATGTATTTATCCATTCGCACATACATACATACATACATACATACATACATACATACATACATATATATATATATATATATATATATATATATATATATATATATATATATATATATATATATATATATATATATATATATATATATATATTTATATCTTTACAAATAGCATCAATGACAGGCATGCAAACCATTAGTGAGGTCCATTTTGAAGTGAAAATTCTATACGCATATTTAAGTTTGAGTCTACTATAAATACGTAGGTGTATGTAACATGGGGGTCTCGTTGTAAGAGCCATTTGGGTTTCAATGGAAAAATCATTACAGATTTCAGTTTGGAAAAGGTCATTTGTCCAACATGCAACAATTCAGTTGAATAGGGATAAAGAGTGTTTCGTATTTCAGATCGGACAAGTCTTTGCATGGCAATGGACTAACAGTAAATTAATGCATGAAATGATAGCTTCGGTAACCTAGTAGTTAGAGCGTCCGCCGCTGAAGTGGGAGGACCAGGGTTCGATCACCGGCCGAGTCATACCAAAGACTTACAAAAATGGAACTACTGGTAACAACTGTTTTGCTCTGCGCTCAAAATTAAGAGGTTAGTGTTAGGACAGGTAGGCCTGGTGTCAGGATAATGTTCCTGGGTGGGATATCATGCCACATGTCTGAGTCATGATGCGCCAGTGCTAAACACCAATATATACTGCCTGACGGCAGACAACGTAGCGATATGACTAAGACATTGTTAACGCGACGTTACAAATCCTAATCAAACAAACAAACAAACAAATGCACGAAAGGGACTACTGTATTAATAGACCAATGAAAGTGCACCGTTGCAGGGATAAAGATTCTGACGGTAGAGAAACAAATAAACAAATCACTATTTTTTTAAAAGGCCACTTTGCTCGTTTTAAACTGCACACACACACACACATACACACACATAAATACATATATATATATATATATATATATATATATATATATATATATATATATATATATATATATATATTTATTTATTTATTTATTTATACCACATACATTAAAAATAACATGGCCTTTGAAGTGTTGGTATAAAGCAATTTGATATACCAATAGTATTGGTATATCAAATTGTGATTTGCCCATGGCGTACGAATACGCATAATGAAGATGTTTTTATAGCTATTATACTCTCTAAACATGGATATGAATTTCTTATAAAATTACATTTAAAAAGGAAAAAATAACAAAATAATGATTTTCTTGTAAAATATTTTATAGAAACTAACATTTTTATATATATAAAAAAACCAACAATACTCAATTCAGGAAATAAATATTATTGAGCTCCGCTCTGTGTCGTCCGCTGTCAAATCTCACTGTCAACACTGCTGTTTCAAGTCTCTCCCTCTGGCAAAAATCAAACACTGCAACTCTGTGGAAAAAAGAAAACAATGACATCTGATACGGAGAAAGATCAAGAAGCAACATTTAATCTACTAAACTGTGAGTTAAATGGAGAGTTTGATAGAAACATGGCTGAGACATTTGTAAATGAAAATGAGCATTGTGTTAGGGAAGACAGATTTGTACACCATGAACCTAATGATATACTAAAATTATAGAAAGTAATCAGAATGCAAACACTTTACAAAGGACACGTTTTGATGTAAGGCTAGTGACATAATTCTTGCAGTCAAAGAATGAATTCAGAAAGTTGGACAAGATAAACCCATCTGAATTGGATCAGCACCTGCCTTGTTTTTTACTCAGTGTTAGGAGAAAAGATATATCTCAGTTTGAACCGAGCAGCTTAAGAAGCATCATCAGCTCCATCGATCGCCACCGTAAAATCAAGAACTATGCAAGTACAATCATGAGATGAACAGACAAATATTTTGCATTGAAAGGGAAGCTCTTCGGGCTAAGCAAATAGATTTAAAATCTCAAGGAAAAGGAATAAAACCAATCGGATTCAACCGATCATAGATGAAGAAATAAATGCCTTGTATAGTAAAAGACTAATGGGGATGGAAACACCTGAAACCATTGTTAACACATTGTGGTTTAACAACTCTGTACATTTTGGTTTGAGGGGAGTCACTGAATATTACAATTTGAAATGGGGGAATGTTACACTAAAGAAAGATATGAATGGCCTGGTATATCTTGAACTCAATGAAAGGCAGACAAAAACAAGAACAGGAGACAATGTCATGGACATCAGGGATATTAATCCTAAGATGTATGAAAACAAAAACAACAATGAGAGAGATCCACTTGTTATCTAGAAACGGTATGCTGAGCTAAGACCAGCAGACTTTTGTCAACGTGAAGATCATTTCTATATTGCACCCAACATTATGCCAATCTCAGCGACAAACCCAAAATGGTTTAGGAAACAAGTCGTTGGAATAAACAAACTTGGAAACATCATGAAAAAAATGAAAGAGAAGGCAAATATTACATAAAGAAAGAAATTAACAAACACAAGTAGCCGCAAGTACTTAATTCAGACGTTAAGAGACAAAAACAACTGATATCATGCAAATTTCTGGCCACAAAAACGTGCAGTCTATAAACAGCTATTCAAACATTAGTGAAAAACAACAGACGTACTCCAATTACCTGAACAACACCGCCCACCCAAGTAATGATGATGTTAGCCCCCACCCCCACAACAAAGAAATGTCCAGCTGCACAGCTGCAGACTGCAGTATATAAAGTTCCCAAACGTGTAATATTCAGCAGAATAAGATTATCAGCAACCCATTCTACGGATCAAACATCACCGTACAAAATATGTTTGTTATGAATGAGATCCCTAACTGGGTCAACTTTCAACAGGCGAATTCTCAAACAGGGCCCACACAGCGGAAACGTAGGACAATTATTGAAAGTGACAGTGACAGTCAGTAGAAATAGCGAAATATGGACATAAACGATATCAATGAAATGTGGTTAAGGTTAAATTGCTTAATTACCTATTGTTCTTTCATTATTTTGACATTTCCGGCTCGAATCGTACGGTTGATATCGATGAAAATGGCCGCACTGTTACTGTTCATGGCAACGAACGCTGCAAATTAAATGTTTGCATGCACATTATTAAAAATATTTTGAATGTTAACTATCAGCCTTGTGTTTTCATTTCATTAATATTGCTAAAGTAAACATATATAAATTAATATGAATGAAGTGTACAGGAAATTATGAATAACTATAGAACTTCTTTTTTGAGCGTACATACATGCGATGGGTTATGAAGAGTTTACTCCCCTATAGTGCGTTGTTTATGACCGTCAGTTTTATCTCCCATATAAAATGAAAACTTTGATGTGGAATAAATAAAATATATGCATAGTATGTACGCTGTATCAATGATATACCACTCGTTGTATAAATTTTTCATTAAAAGAAAACTCGGGCAAGCCTCGTTTCCTTTTAATGAAAAATGCATACATCTCGTGGTATATCATTGATACAGCGTACATACTATATATATATATTATATATATATATATATATATATATATATATATATATACAGATAATAAAAGAAAGAATGAGAGACTGACAGATACGTCATCATTTATCAATGATGCGATTTTTTTGTGATTAGCAATTTTACTCTGCATTTCGGTGACCCATAGTACTTGCGGATCAGTTGATGGGTCCAGGTTTACTAAGACTTATTGCATCTTCGGTTTAGTGGGCGTTTTAAATCATTAAATGAAATTTATAAACAGGAACGAAATCGTGTAGATGTTTTATCCAACATCAATACTTACATTTTTCAACACCGCACTGTCCAAAGAATAGTTTGTAAAATAATATGGCTCATAATTTGTAATTTAATTGATTAAATATAGTTTGAATAACAAACTGCGCATTCTTCTCTGGCCACATTCTTGGGTCCATCTTTGTCTACTATGGTTGTTCTGCCAGACATGATGTCATTGCCAAAGGTATATGTTAGTAAGATAGTAACTAAATTTAGATATAGTGTAATGATGAACCAATCAGATGACCGAGTAGGAACACGAGCTAAATCATTATGTCAGTTGTTTGAGTCAGTCATACAGCAACTGGGATGGATGTGGGGATGCGTACATTTCAGTGTGGTTAGTTACTCAAGACGGACATGTTACACCAATCGCCCAAACTACATGTATAGTTTCCGTACTCCTGTTTCAAATCCGTAATGTTGTAAAAATTCTATTTTTGTTTTCGTTTTTTAATTTCTGTTTTAAAGGTGTCAGGAGGGTGGATTAGGGATTTTTAGCGTACATGTTTTTAGTGATGTCTAGAATTGCAGATCATGCCGCAGGAATGTGTCGTAATGTCCCATTCAGTCTCATTATCCTGCCATTATGCAGACCAGTCCTTGCACTAATCTCTTAATGCTGAACGTCAAATGAGGGCAGCAGTTAGTACCATTGTTTTACGTCTCTGATATGACTCGTCCTGGGTTTGAACCCGGGACCTTCCGCATCCAAAGCAGAGTCTGTATTAACGTAGGTCACCAAAGCCGAATGAATTTTGCTAGCTAACATTTTAAGTGTATGTTGATTATATTTAAAACAAACATCAAATGTTAAATTTTGAGCTACGCAAGTTGTCACATTATTTATTCCTGAGTATCAGATCTGATAATGTACCTATGAAAGACATATCATTATATAATTGAAATTAACGTAGGTTTCTAGGGGGTGTCCTAGATAACGAATGCAGTGTTTATAAAATCTTTACTGCTGCTAAAGATTATATATCCTTTTCCAAGGCAATTTTTTTAAATTGTGAAAAGGGAGAAATTGCTTGAAATATATTCAGGTGATAGGTATGGCTTCTAAATTTAATTTGGCAACAACAAGTATGTTTCCTAGTCATGCTAATTAACTTCTACAAACACACGGACAACTATATGGAAGAACGAGCGAAACCATATACAATTTGTCCCTGCTGCCAACAAGGTGAGATAGATAGATAGATAGATAGATAGATAGATAGATAGATAGATAGATAGATAGATAGATAGATAGATAGATAGATAGATAGATAAAACGGAAAACAAAACACATCCTGTTCCAGTCTTGACTGAGGAAATTAATAAAATTAAATAAAATGACCCGTCAAAAAGGCATTCATTATATCGCATTATCTGTTCTACCTAATCTGTTACAATGAATAAGCGAAAACCATATACATAAAAAACAATGCTTCTTATCAAATATCAAGAAGACTTCAGCACAATTGTTTTCCTTCTATTGTATGTATATGAATTCAACATTGTGTGATATTTATTATTGTAACTGATAGAACATACATCCTACAAGGTTTCATCATATTATAGCTGAGATCATATAAAATGATATGAATACCAAAACAATTAGCATGAAATTAGAAAAAAACAGACAGGAAATAGAAAACCATATACGATAAAGAGTTTTATTGTTTTCGGATTATCTTTCCGACCTTGGAAAAAAAGGGGGCGGGGGTAGAATGGTTGGGGTCAAATTAGTTCTGAACTTAGTGAGAACGTAATGTTGAGTTGGGCCAACAATAATGCATATACGAACAAACATGATTGTGTTAGAGGCGGTATTGAGATTATACATTCATGAACGAACGTATCTCAACTTTACTTCGAATTGTTTGTTCAGAAATATGAACATTTATTGGGGAATATAATAATATCACATTTTATCTAGTGACCACAACACTAAATTCAGCCTCAGTTGTTTCTAGTAATAGTGCAGGGCAGTTAGATATGTCAGCTTGTTTCATAGCTGTGACTGGTGTTTAGTATGACCAAAACACAGTCATTCGGTCCCGATTTTAAATCCCATAATGTCTCCGTGGGCAAATTTCCTTTCAATGTCATAATGTAGTATTTATATCCAAACAGAGATGAACATAGCGATAAACTTTTTGGGACTAAGGAAAATATCAGCGTTGTTTACGTAGATATATTGATTGTATTATCGCTACGGTATGTGTTGATAAAATACAGAATGTATAAACAATTGGATTCATGTATCAAGCATTATGCACCTTAGATGCTTAGCAGAGAGGTAATAGTTTCCTCTTCGACTTTGAATTCTCCTTATTCCTGACATATCGTAAATTATTTGAAATGTGTTAACGATCTTATTTTCGTTACTCACCTTAAGCATGACCAATTCCACACAGCATGAGGAAAACCGATATTTTAGTCACAACTTCCATCATTATGTACTGAGGCTTGGCTTCACAAATTGCTGTACCGTTATCAAATTATTACAAAATTTCAAAAACCACGTAAAAATCATCATTTCCAAGCTGCCATGGATAATCAACGCCAATATGAAATATCAGTATCGGAGAAAATATTTTTGCAATTTATATGGCTGCCAAATATATCATTCCTATTAGATCCACCTCTGTAGCACATAAAGGTTTATTATGGGGATATTACCTCTTCAAATGAACATTTATCACATATGTCTCTAACATTTTACCTTTTGAAGAGATTGTGATGATGGATGAGTACATATGTCATCGGAACATTAATAAATAACATTTCCAAAAAAACATTTTAAAAGGGATGCGTTCTCTTTGTTTTTCGTGAACAATTTTGGAATGTTTGGTAAGAAAAGACCGGACACGGAGAAATTATAAAGTTCGGAAATGTAGACAAACAATAAGGCGTTTAAGACAAATTGGTGCATTGAGCTCTAAAGCACAATTGTTAGAATCGTGCGATGTGAAAAATAATAGAATATCAGATCGTTTCCTAAAATTAAAATCAATACACATTTATGTTTTTCCCACAGTAAAGTAGTTTACATACTTTTCATAGGAAAAATGTATATAGATGCCAAATGTATGAATCAGTGCATGTTAGTTTAAGTTTAGCTGATCAGGTTTGCAATCGTGTGCGTGTGTGTGTTTGTGTGTGGATGGGAGAAAGAGAGAGAGAAGATGTAGAACCCTTACAAATAAGAACTAATGGGCATAAAGGCTTCTTATTCCTACTGAATCACTTTTGATTTTTCCATTACTAATCTTTTCCAATGACGATTACTCGTGTATAAAAAGTTCTTGCAAGATCTATAGTTAATCACAATCAGTATTAAAGTATGTCGATATATTTCTCATGAGCCCAAGAAAGTGTGATTCATTTTAAGCCAGATTTAATGACGTGGGCTAGTGTATCCCACAAAATGGCCGGGTATTGGAATACAAGAATAATGCTAAGCGTAAGTAATTATTAGATCCGATAGCCTCTTTTGTGATTCAATCACGCACAATGTATTCTTGCATTGTATTCTTGTGACCCAACAAAAGAATGTTGATTCATCAAAACCATAATGGCCACCAGATAGTTATAATAAAATACAACTCGTGTACCGAATGAACGTGTTGTGAACATGTAGTAATCTTCCGTGTGTGCAGCAAAACATACAACCCTTTATTCAGGAGGATTTTTTAAAAGGTCATGTAATTTCAACAATAGAATGTTGGTACATCGCAATGATAACGGCCACCATATATTCGTAATAAAATTCACCTCACGTACTGATTGAACATGTTATGAACTTGCAGTAATTTTCCGTTTGTGCAGCAAAACACCCCAGGAGGCTTTCAGAAAGGTCATGTAATTCACGGAGATAGAACTAATATGGCATCAACATGTTCAGCAATATCAACATATATAATTATTTTGTTTTATAAAATGCTTATTTCGTTCCTGGTTCACATAAATAAAGTGCTATTCAATATTCTTAGCAATATTCGCGAAACGCAAAACGTAATAATTCATGTTTCAAATGTACTGATATTGTGGAATAACATACAATAATAATGTTGAACCGTCGATATACAGATATCTATTCGAGTGGAGAAATAATTTAATTAACATTATTTTCAAGCTATAATTTATAACTAGCTTTCCCTTCACATCCTATGCAATAATTCAATTTTATGTATATAAATTGTTCGTAAACACGTACCTCTAAGAAGACAATATTTGGGTCAGTTTATTGTACGATAACTTTATTTGGAATATCAGTTAATAATAAAATTAAAAAATAACCTCTTGCATTCAAAGCTGAATTCTCGGTATTGTGTAGCAACATGACTTCGCAATAAAGATCAATTAAATATTACAACCGTTCAACAGTTTGTCAACAGGAATACAACATGAACATGTTAAGGTTTTATGAGCGTAACTGATTTAATTAAAATTAGTTTGTTTTATCAAGATCATGAATTAGTCGTTGACATGTTTTGCTTCTCGGAGCTTCAAATAATGTGATCCCATAAATAAAAACTCTTAAATTGCCAAAACATCCATCGAAACTGTGTTGCAATTATCATGCGATTAATGCCAGTCTATTAAACGAATATTAAAAAGAAAATACTCTCTTCCTTTTAATTTTTATTTTAACAACATATACTTTGTTCATAAGATGCATTGTTTACAACTCTTCACCTTGTAAAAGATCTACATTTTAATCAACAGTTGGGACTGGAAAAGATACTTGTGCGTATTTAGTTATACAAGATGCATTATGTTTCTTCCGAGTGCAGTGGGTTTTATTTATTAAATGATAAAGGTGCAAATTATATGCATATTGGGTATAACTACATTCTTGTTCGTAGCAATAACCTACGGCTTCCATAAAATGTCCAAGTCATACGAATCATATAAAAATTAAATTACTTAAGTGGCATGAACTAAGACTTAGCATATCAACGTACGCAGACAAACATACCAGCATATCTTCGTTTTTTCATGATTAGTTTTGTATATTGCTGACAATGGTATATGTGGACAGATATATGATTACGCCTACGAAGGTGTTAATACCATCGGATACAAGTATAAAACCAAGCTACTTCCATCAATATAGTAAACATGTAGTCAAACCAACAAGAACAAAGTTAACAACAAAGTCTATATTTTGAAAAACATCGTGCAAGATAATTACTTATTTAACGAAACATGAAAACAAATTATTTACAATGATCATTATCAAACAGTGTTGGAAGCAATATCTTAAAATGTACATATTTTTGAGGAAATGTCTCAATTACTGACCCAGTTGAATTATGTAATAAAGACCCTAACTTGAATACATAAAGAGGTGTAAAGGTGTGTATGTAAGATATTAAAACTGCTTAAAATTATAGCTTTCTAACGGTGATTTAATTTCAAAATTGTAGTCCTATATTGTAAACATTTCATTATCTTGTTATGTATGATTTCCTACTATATATACATATATCACAGCAACAAGATCATAACAATTGTCTGAGACGTTCCTAACAGGTCAAAACGTTTTATCTCTATTTGCCCTTCTTTATCCTTTTCTTTCGTACTAGTATTATTTCTAAACCCTTTCGTGTAGTAATATTTTTAGAACCCTAATTGGCAACATAATCCATGTTCTCTTAATTATAGTTATGATGTGTTATTGTTGGTTTGTGGGCATAAAAGCAATATAGGAAATTCGCCTTTGATCACTAGCTCACCTGTTGCGAAGTATTGTTTCTAGTGCAAATATTTGAAATATCTCTAATCTCTATGTAAAGGTTTCAAACTACAATAAAATAGTTCAAATTAGAAAGATTCAACCAATACTCCTAATGACATTAACGTTTTTTTCAAACATATGTCGCGATCTACCCTACAGTTTCCATTTCGCTCCATAACACTACATTGTGTAACAACGAAGATTGATAGACATTGACTCCATGTCCTTGTGAATGGCTGTAAACATGTTGCTAACAGGTGTAATTTAACAATGTTGTATGACTCGTGGAAATAATCAAAAATTAACGTGGGGTGCGCTACTTGGACAGATGTCTTCGTTCAATTCTTCAGCACATGAGGAAACTGGATGGATGTATTCAACAAATTCTGACGAACATGACTGACGTGTGATACCAAAGCCAGAATTAACAGGTGATGCGGTAATTGGACTGATATATTCATCGAATTCTTCAGAACAAGAAGAAATCGGATTAATGAATTCATCGAATTCATCAGAACATGAATTAGTTGGATTCAGGTACCCATCGCGCGCATCATTATCGTTGACGCTGTCTAGTCTCAATGAATGTTGTAATTCATTTTTTGCAATAACTACAGTTTGCTCAAACAGCGGTGCTTCGTTGCCTTCTATAAAATCCAAATCAATAACAGATTTGAATTTACCTCTTTCGCTGCATGTTACTGTCAAGTACCCTTCGAGCGATCTGTCTTTCTGCACAATATCGTCTACGTCATCTGTATTTAATTTTATAGATGTATCAATCTTTGACAACCTCTCCACACAAAAGCTAGAAAATAAAATTATAACGTTTTAAACAAAAGTGCAGATTCGGCTCAAGCAACACACACACACACACACCGACACATACACACACAGATATATATATATATATATATATATGTGACAGACATATCGAATTTCAATGACTTTTCTCTCAAAAGGACAAATGAAGTTATGCATAACACTATCCAAAGAATTTATTTTATCTTCAATTAAAATATATAAAAGAAAGAATGTTCACATAATTGTGTGACGGTTTCATTAGAAGCTCCAAAAGCATCATGACCTAGACCTCCATTGTGTGTGTTTTTGTCATTTTTTTTGTCTTGCCATTGTTTGATTGTTTCTTTGTTTTGTTGTCTTTATTCAGTTTCAAGAAGCGCAAAAATATACCTACCGTAACCTAACTTTGTGCAGAAGATATGCTAGCAAAGCGATTATAATTCCTCCGATTACGGGCAGTACGTACAGCAGCGGATTCACTGAAATGTATAAGGTTCTTATCATTTTGTGCTACTTTTTGAAGACGTTTTGCCATTGTTTCTTGAAAATGGAGAACGAAAATGGACAACAGACTTGCGTATGGCATACAAAACAAAACGGAGGAATCAGTAAACAATCAATGAATGTATCTTAATTTGCATAATTTTCTGAGCATAAATTTGAATATTCATTCACGGTAAACATATTATTAGCATAGGAGTACGTGATTCTTCCGTTAACACATTAACCCATGACGCCGCGATTAAGGGGCACGAGGTAGTTGCCTACTTCCACGATCTGTAGTGTATGATACACTAAAATGGGTGAAATTATATCAAGGTTGACACATTCAGCTTTAGAATGATACCAAATAATATGGACGTTTCTGTTGCACTGATATATATATATATATATATATATATATATATATATATATATGTATATATGTGTGTGTGTGTGTGTGTGTGTGTGTAACCCCATTTGCATTTATTTGTTTCCATGCATAGCTAAAGGAAGCGAAATTATTCCACTGGTAAATTTACATTTCGCTCACCGAAAGTACGTTTTTCTATATCTAAGCGCAATCGAGTCTCCACAGATCCAGTCATGTTGTTCCCTGTAACACGAAACAAAACAATGGGATTTTAGAAACGTTCAATATGGTTGTGTTTCTCGTGGATCTTTGCCATGCATATGAAAATCTTTAAGCAAACGGATATATATATATATATATATATATATATATATATATATATATATATATATATAGAGAGAGAGAGAGAGAGAGAGAGAGAGAGAGAGAGAGAGAGAGAGAGAGAAAGAGAGAGAGAGAGATAGAGAGAGAGATTGATGACAGGCGGTATATAGGTACCACAGTATACATATTAAATTCGTTGTAGGACACTTATCGATCAATATATCAGCAGATTTCACTGGTGGAAACATTTAGTTCTTGATGCTCTTAAATGACCGTATACAGACAGTACCATTGTTTTTATCTAGAAACAGCAATAATATTTAATGTCACTCTTGTAACTCTAAGAAAAATATTTACAATATTCTAATTTCAAGTTCTAATTTTTGGATGAAGTCCTAAATACGGAGTGCCGTTCATGCTGGTTTCCAATCCACTAAATATCAAATATAGAATTCGTTGAAAACACTGAGATATTCACCAACTCCATCAAATATCCGTTTCTTCCTCGTTACAACGAAATAGACTTATAATGGTTATTATTTTCTAGTCGAACGTGTCGCGTTTAGAGATCATCTACGTTTAGCACCAATATGTTGATACGAGTATGTACATCAGCAGTCTCCTTGGAAACGTTTGCTATTCTTCAAGTACAACAACGATCTACTAATTACAATGGTACAATATAAAAGTCAACTGTTATGGAATAAAATTACATTGAATGTCAAGAAATATAGAATCCAAAAGACGACCTTTGTCATTCCACGCAAAATATGAGCCTTTATGTAGCCATCCAATTTCGGGAAAGGTGTATGAAAATTCTCCGTTGCTCAACACACAGTTTGTAATATTTTTCTTTTCCATTGATACAAGATCTATGTATGTGCAAATGTTGTAAGTAGCATTATAAATTACATGTTGACTCACTTTGGGCGTAGTTCTTTTAACTCTTATGAAAGACGTGTTGTTCTCATAAACTATAAAAGAAATTATCAATGGTTTCCAAAGTTTTGCCTCAGATATGCGACCTGCAAAAATAAATAAATATTACGGTATGAATTTGTATCTGCATATCATCGAAATTAAAGTCAAATGTAAACAATGATGAAACGTTATTTTATAATGAATATATATTAAATATATTTTACACTAAAGTACAAACAATCTAGAAATAAATAAGGATGGATTTTTATATGTAGCCCATAACATATGTGCCTTATACGTCAGCATGTCATCCAGCCAGTGCTATTTCAAATAAATTACTGTACACAAGTGCGCATCATGACAGAAGGTAATCTACGACGTATTCGGCGTAATACATACAAAGTTTTCCTATTTGATCTACATTCATGATTTTAACCTGTTGCTCTGTTAGGGATAAATATTTGTAAATAACAGCACCATTCCTTAATCAGGTAAAAAAAAATACGTTATTCTGACTTAATGAAAAGAATGGAATGTTGACATATATATATATATATATATATATATATATATATATATATATATATATATATATATAAAGAAAGACAGATAGAGAAATACATCGATGGAAGGATAGATAGATAGATAGATAGATAGATAGATAGATAGATAGATAGATAGATAGATAGATAGATAGATATTGGTTCATTTGTAGCTATTTCTGATGAATGTCGGTATGCTCATGTCTGCAATATCTCAGCATATTCTCTCAATTTGACTTGACAAGAAGGTATTTGAAATACTTACTAGTGACAAGAACACATGTAGTCTCTTTCACATCGGACTTCTCCTTTATTGTATAATTTCCACTGTCATTAAACATGACATTTAGTAACAGAAAACTCAACTGACCATTGCTATTTACGACTCTCTCTATTCGACCAGTATAATTATTGTTGATAGAAACGATCCCGTTTTGGCCGTTCATGTAGAGTAAAATGTTAGTGAAATGTTGATCACTTGTGTAACCATTGAAGTTGATTTCCAAAAGTGTCCGAAAATAGACTCACAAATAAATAGTTTTTCCCTTTCAAACAGATTTGTGATTGATCATAATCAATATTTATTTTTGATTAAAGTTTGCTTATTTCTGAAACTAATCAACACCGAGATTACCAAGAATTCAGAGAAATAAACGTGGCATTATTTTACATTTTTTAATAAACATATGATTGTGGCAAGCACTGGTTGTCATTTTAATTTTATGTTATTTACATATACGTGATACATATGATACGAAAATCATTGAAAACAGGAACGATTGAGATTTTATATGGGGCTGGCAATAAAAAGCCCTTAGGACTGGTACATTGTTTATATTACACTTTACTGACTCCATTTTGGTGGAAAATATTCGTCACATAATGAAACTTCATTTTCATTTAATGAGTTTAATACTTCAGCCATAAAAGAATATCAATCTGATTTAATTCAGATATCCGCTGTTGTATATGAAGATCTGACAGCGACGGCGCATGGGTCATATTCTTGTAAGCAGCGTTATTACCGAAATCCCTTATTTTATCAGTCAATCAGGTAGAGTCTTATATCTTCAAGTCTGGAGAACGAATACTGTAGATGAAGAGCTTCAATGTGTACCAAACGATTTGATTCTCTTTTAGATGTGTAAAAGCTGCATTTCGTTGGCTAATTCAAAGATCAACATGACATGACCTTTATGCGGTCGTCCTAAGGTCTTCACGTACGACAGACGAGATCTCATTTTAATCAGATTGGAAAGAAGATACAACTATGAACAGCTAACAATGGATGTCAGGCGAAGGCAGGAAGTATCAAGGAAATTCATTTAAATGTCGTACATAAAACAATAATATTTAAACATAGAAGATACAAATTCTTTTTAAACATTTTTATGTTAATAGCTATAATAGCTATTGTCTCATAAAGACTGACGTGTACATTAATTTGACCTTCCTGTGTATAGCTTCTGTTTGAATATTCATAACACAGTAACATATAAAGGGTTAATCGATGACATTCTTGCGTGGATTGCATTATGCAATATGTCATATTTCAATCTGTTCTGCATTATTCCACAAATACGTTAGAGCATGTACTGAAAGTAAATTATATTGTTCTTATAGAATAACAAATATATTTCCACTCATAAAAATTATTTTCTTCCCCCTTTTACTCACCCTTTTCATGAAATCTCTACAAAGTTTCATGTTCTCTACGTAAACATATCGCGTACAGAAATTATCTGCATTTGTAAACGGTATTTTAATATGATTTTGTACAACATTTTTATACTTTAAAACGTATATTATAAATAAAGTGCAATACTACCAACAACAATGTTTATGTTATAATTTATTTGTAAATAAAAATGTCTTTAATGTAGACAAATATTGAATATGAATGACCGACCTTTGCCAATACAAGCAAAATATCACCCATCTTGTGTTGCCATTCTATTTATGGAATACAGAAGGAGAACTCTCCTTTGTCGAGCACATGCAATTGCCGTCACATACGTTTTAAAAAATTTCAACACGACTGGTAAACGTACTACTGAGATTATATACATTGATGGAAGATGAGCTAGTGTAATGAACTATTAAAAAAAACGTAATCGATTCCCAAAGCTGTGCCAACAATAAGCGTACTGCAGTTAGAAACAAATTCAACAGGGTCATGAAAATATATCTTCGTTCCTTCAGAAATGTTTCGAAATTTTATGGTGCTATATTCTGTATTAGAATTACGAAATATGTTTCGAAACAAAATTGTTTTAAATCCAGAAAATATAAGAGTGGGTAATCTAGTTATATAAAATCAGTTGTACATCGGAAGGTGTAAAGCAGTGTCAAAATTTTACTCTGTTATAATGTTTATAATGATTGAAACTATTAGTTGAACTATTCGGCGGTACACATTAGTACTTCCTATTTTCATAATGACATGTGCGCGTCACAGTTCTTTTTTTTCGATGCCGAACACCATAATTCTCATTCATAAAAAAACTCAAAGAAGTGAAAGCTTGATTTCTAGTTTCAACGCATCTTTCGAGTGTGATGAATTCAAGATCGAATATCACGACTGTTTTAATTCAATTATATCGTCCACTGAGGTAAAGATTGCATGGAATTTTTACACTGCGTTTTGTCTTCCGCATTTGATTCTTATAAAATAAATTATAAAACTTTATTTAGTTTAGGAAGACAAACTGTATGTGATTGTATGTGTGTATGCATGTTTCGTTACTGATAAGATATACAATATCGTACAAGTCCCGCTTTTTTCTTAAAACTATCGACAGTAATGAATGATCGGAGGAACAGGCGAATGATGTTCTTTCTACTTCCGTTTTTATCATATCAATAGCTATACTATTATCGTTCTGCTTTCATTTGGGTTCAATTTTATTATGGACTGTATATCTCCCTTCTTTATAAAATGGGCTAGAAAACGTGAGGGTTTGCTTGATTTATTTTCATTATTTGTTGAACAAACACACACACGCGCACACACAAACGCAACCGTTCCGGTTGCTTATTCGTTAAAGCGTCCGCCGCGGAAACGGGAGCTCGTGGGTTCGATTCCCGGCCGAGTCAAACCAAAGACTTACAAAAATGGTACTAACAGTTGCATCGCTTGATTTTCCGCAATATGAGGTTAGTGATTGCACTGGTCGGCCTGGTATCAGGATACATGTGACTGGTTGGGAAATAATGCTACATGCGTGCGGCATAATGACCCGTGCTAGTCATCACTAATAACTGCTTCACTGCAGTAATTGTAGAGATATGACTAAAAGATTGTTAAAGCGACGTTAAATATCCTAAACAAACAAACAAACACACACACGGACACATTATTCGAAATCTGTATATAATACTCGTACCAGTGTATAATTATTTTGAACCCATTCCAACTGGATTCTGATTTATATAAATGAGTCAGTACACTTTACATTTCTAAGTTTATATACATGCTGAATGGACGACTTGCATCAAAACATGAACGTCGAGTAAAACAAGTAGTTATTACAATTCGATGAAACGAATCACACGCACGCACGCACGCACGCACGCTGGCACACACACACACATACATACATACATAC